>OX401989.1:11980000-11989812 GCA_947859335.1 Tortricodes alternella | reverse complement strand
AACCTAACCTAACCTAACCTAACCTAACCTAACCTAACCTAACCTAACCTAACCTAACCTAACCTAACCTAACCTAACCTAACCTAACCTAACCTAACCTAACCTAACCTAACCTAACCTAACCTAACCTAACCTAACCTAACCTAACCTAACCTAACCTAACCTAACCTAACCTAACCTAACCTAACCTAACCTAACCTAACCTAACCTAACCTAACCTAACCTAACCTAACCTAACCTAACCTAACCTAACCTAACCTAACCTAACCTAACCTAACCTAACCTAACCTAACCTAACCTAACCTAACCTAACCTAACCTAACCTAACCTAACCTAACCTAACCTAACCTAACCTAACCTAACCTAACCTAACCTAACCTAACCTAACCTAACCTAACCTAACCTAACCTAACCTAACCTAACCTAACCTAACCTAACCTAACCTAACCTAACCTAACCTAACCTAACCTAACCTAACCTAACCTAACCTAACCTAACCTAACCTAACCTAACCTAACCTAACCTAACCTAACCTAACCTAACCTAACCTAACCTAACCTAACCTAACCTAACCTAACCTAACCTAACCTAACCTAACCTAACCTAACCTAACCTAACCTAACCTAACCTAACCTAACCTAACCTAACCTAACCTAACCTAACCTAACCTAACCTAACCTAACCTAACCTAACCTAACCTAACCTAACCTAACCTAACCTAACCTAACCTAACCTAACCTAACCTAACCTAACCTAACCTAACCTAACCTAACCTAACCTAACCTAACCTAACCTAACCTAACCTAACCTAACCTAACCTAACCTAACCTAACCTAACCTAACCTAACCTAACCTAACCTAACCTAACCTAACCTAACCTAACCTAACCTAACCTAACCTAACCTAACCTAACCTAACCTAACCTAACCTAACCTAACCTAACCTAACCTAACCTAACCTAACCTAACCTAACCTAACCTAACCTAACCTAACCTAACCTAACCTAACCTAACCTAACCTAACCTAACCTAACCTAACCTAACCTAACCTAACCTAACCTAACCTAACCTAACCTAACCTAACCTAACCTAACCTAACCTAACCTAACCTAACCTAACCTAACCTAACCTAACCTAACCTAACCTAACCTAACCTAACCTAACCTAACCTAACCTAACCTAACCTAACCTAACCTAACCTAACCTAACCTAACCTAACCTAACCTAACCTAACCTAACCTAACCTAACCTAACCTAACCTAACCTAACCTAACCTAACCTAACCTAACCTAACCTAACCTAACCTAACCTAACCTAACCTAACCTAACCTAACCTAACCTAACCTAACCTAACCTAACCTAACCTAACCTAACCTAACCTAACCTAACCTAACCTAACCTAACCTAACCTAACCTAACCTAACCTAACCTAACCTAACCTAACCTAACCTAACCTAACCTAACCTAACCTAACCTAACCTAACCTAACCTAACCTAACCTAACCTAACCTAACCTAACCTAACCTAACCTAACCTAACCTAACCTAACCTAACCTAACCTAACCTAACCTAACCTAACCTAACCTAACCTAACCTAACCTAACCTAACCTAACCTAACCTAACCTAACCTAACCTAACCTAACCTAACCTAACCTAACCTAACCTAACCTAACCTAACCTAACCTAACCTAACCTAACCTAACCTAACCTAACCTAACCTAACCTAACCTAACCTAACCTAACCTAACCTAACCTAACCTAACCTAACCTAACCTAACCTAACCTAACCTAACCTAACCTAACCTAACCTAACCTAACCTAACCTAACCTAACCTAACCTAACCTAACCTAACCTAACCTAACCTAACCTAACCTAACCTAACCTAACCTAACCTAACCTAACCTAACCTAACCTAACCTAACCTAACCTAACCTAACCTAACCTAACCTAACCTAACCTAACCTAACCTAACCTAACCTAACCTAACCTAACCTAACCTAACCTAACCTAACCTAACCTAACCTAACCTAACCTAACCTAACCTAACCTAACCTAACCTAACCTAACCTAACCTAACCTAACCTAACCTAACCTAACCTAACCTAACCTAACCTAACCTAACCTAACCTAACCTAACCTAACCTAACCTAACCTAACCTAACCTAACCTAACCTAACCTAACCTAACCTAACCTAACCTAACCTAACCTAACCTAACCTAACCTAACCTAACCTAACCTAACCTAACCTAACCTAACCTAACCTAACCTAACCTAACCTAACCTAACCTAACCTAACCTAACCTAACCTAACCTAACCTAACCTAACCTAACCTAACCTAACCTAACCTAACCTAACCTAACCTAACCTAACCTAACCTAACCTAACCTAACCTAACCTAACCTAACCTAACCTAACCTAACCTAACCTAACCTAACCTAACCTAACCTAACCTAACCTAACCTAACCTAACCTAACCTAACCTAACCTAACCTAACCTAACCTAACCTAACCTAACCTAACCTAACCTAACCTAACCTAACCTAACCTAACCTAACCTAACCTAACCTAACCTAACCTAACCTAACCTAACCTAACCTAACCTAACCTAACCTAACCTAACCTAACCTAACCTAACCTAACCTAACCTAACCTAACCTAACCTAACCTAACCTAACCTAACCTAACCTAACCTAACCTAACCTAACCTAACCTAACCTAACCTAACCTAACCTAACCTAACCTAACCTAACCTAACCTAACCTAACCTAACCTAACCTAACCTAACCTAACCTAACCTAACCTAACCTAACCTAACCTAACCTAACCTAACCTAACCTAACCTAACCTAACCTAACCTAACCTAACCTAACCTAACCTAACCTAACCTAACCTAACCTAACCTAACCTAACCTAACCTAACCTAACCTAACCTAACCTAACCTAACCTAACCTAACCTAACCTAACCTAACCTAACCTAACCTAACCTAACCTAACCTAACCTAACCTAACCTAACCTAACCTAACCTAACCTAACCTAACCTAACCTAACCTAACCTAACCTAACCTAACCTAACCTAACCTAACCTAACCTAACCTAACCTAACCTAACCTAACCTAACCTAACCTAACCTAACCTAACCTAACCTAACCTAACCTAACCTAACCTAACCTAACCTAACCTAACCTAACCTAACCTAACCTAACCTAACCTAACCTAACCTAACCTAACCTAACCTAACCTAACCTAACCTAACCTAACCTAACCTAACCTAACCTAACCTAACCTAACCTAACCTAACCTAACCTAACCTAACCTAACCTAACCTAACCTAACCTAACCTAACCTAACCTAACCTAACCTAACCTAACCTAACCTAACCTAACCTAACCTAACCTAACCTAACCTAACCTAACCTAACCTAACCTAACCTAACCTAACCTAACCTAACCTAACCTAACCTAACCTAACCTAACCTAACCTAACCTAACCTAACCTAACCTAACCTAACCTAACCTAACCTAACCTAACCTAACCTAACCTAACCTAACCTAACCTAACCTAACCTAACCTAACCTAACCTAACCTAACCTAACCTAACCTAACCTAACCTAACCTAACCTAACCTAACCTAACCTAACCTAACCTAACCTAACCTAACCTAACCTAACCTAACCTAACCTAACCTAACCTAACCTAACCTAACCTAACCTAACCTAACCTAACCTAACCTAACCTAACCTAACCTAACCTAACCTAACCTAACCTAACCTAACCTAACCTAACCTAACCTAACCTAACCTAACCTAACCTAACCTAACCTAACCTAACCTAACCTAACCTAACCTAACCTAACCTAACCTAACCTAACCTAACCTAACCTAACCTAACCTAACCTAACCTAACCTAACCTAACCTAACCTAACCTAACCTAACCTAACCTAACCTAACCTAACCTAACCTAACCTAACCTAACCTAACCTAACCTAACCTAACCTAACCTAACCTAACCTAACCTAACCTAACCTAACCTAACCTAACCTAACCTAACCTAACCTAACCTAACCTAACCTAACCTAACCTAACCTAACCTAACCTAACCTAACCTAACCTAACCTAACCTAACCTAACCTAACCTAACCTAACCTAACCTAACCTAACCTAACCTAACCTAACCTAACCTAACCTAACCTAACCTAACCTAACCTAACCTAACCTAACCTAACCTAACCTAACCTAACCTAACCTAACCTAACCTAACCTAACCTAACCTAACCTAACCTAACCTAACCTAACCTAACCTAACCTAACCTAACCTAACCTAACCTAACCTAACCTAACCTAACCTAACCTAACCTAACCTAACCTAACCTAACCTAACCTAACCTAACCTAACCTAACCTAACCTAACCTAACCTAACCTAACCTAACCTAACCTAACCTAACCTAACCTAACCTAACCTAACCTAACCTAACCTAACCTAACCTAACCTAACCTAACCTAACCTAACCTAACCTAACCTAACCTAACCTAACCTAACCTAACCTAACCTAACCTAACCTAACCTAACCTAACCTAACCTAACCTAACCTAACCTAACCTAACCTAACCTAACCTAACCTAACCTAACCTAACCTAACCTAACCTAACCTAACCTAACCTAACCTAACCTAACCTAACCTAACCTAACCTAACCTAACCTAACCTAACCTAACCTAACCTAACCTAACCTAACCTAACCTAACCTAACCTAACCTAACCTAACCTAACCTAACCTAACCTAACCTAACCTAACCTAACCTAACCTAACCTAACCTAACCTAACCTAACCTAACCTAACCTAACCTAACCTAACCTAACCTAACCTAACCTAACCTAACCTAACCTAACCTAACCTAACCTAACCTAACCTAACCTAACCTAACCTAACCTAACCTAACCTAACCTAACCTAACCTAACCTAACCTAACCTAACCTAACCTAACCTAACCTAACCTAACCTAACCTAACCTAACCTAACCTAACCTAACCTAACCTAACCTAACCTAACCTAACCTAACCTAACCTAACCTAACCTAACCTAACCTAACCTAACCTAACCTAACCTAACCTAACCTAACCTAACCTAACCTAACCTAACCTAACCTAACCTAACCTAACCTAACCTAACCTAACCTAACCTAACCTAACCTAACCTAACCTAACCTAACCTAACCTAACCTAACCTAACCTAACCTAACCTAACCTAACCTAACCTAACCTAACCTAACCTAACCTAACCTAACCTAACCTAACCTAACCTAACCTAACCTAACCTAACCTAACCTAACCTAACCTAACCTAACCTAACCTAACCTAACCTAACCTAACCTAACCTAACCTAACCTAACCTAACCTAACCTAACCTAACCTAACCTAACCTAACCTAACCTAACCTAACCTAACCTAACCTAACCTAACCTAACCTAACCTAACCTAACCTAACCTAACCTAACCTAACCTAACCTAACCTAACCTAACCTAACCTAACCTAACCTAACCTAACCTAACCTAACCTAACCTAACCTAACCTAACCTAACCTAACCTAACCTAACCTAACCTAACCTAACCTAACCTAACCTAACCTAACCTAACCTAACCTAACCTAACCTAACCTAACCTAACCTAACCTAACCTAACCTAACCTAACCTAACCTAACCTAACCTAACCTAACCTAACCTAACCTAACCTAACCTAACCTAACCTAACCTAACCTAACCTAACCTAACCTAACCTAACCTAACCTAACCTAACCTAACCTAACCTAACCTAACCTAACCTAACCTAACCTAACCTAACCTAACCTAACCTAACCTAACCTAACCTAACCTAACCTAACCTAACCTAACCTAACCTAACCTAACCTAACCTAACCTAACCTAACCTAACCTAACCTAACCTAACCTAACCTAACCTAACCTAACCTAACCTAACCTAACCTAACCTAACCTAACCTAACCTAACCTAACCTAACCTAACCTAACCTAACCTAACCTAACCTAACCTAACCTAACCTAACCTAACCTAACCTAACCTAACCTAACCTAACCTAACCTAACCTAACCTAACCTAACCTAACCTAACCTAACCTAACCTAACCTAACCTAACCTAACCTAACCTAACCTAACCTAACCTAACCTAACCTAACCTAACCTAACCTAACCTAACCTAACCTAACCTAACCTAACCTAACCTAACCTAACCTAACCTAACCTAACCTAACCTAACCTAACCTAACCTAACCTAACCTAACCTAACCTAACCTAACCTAACCTAACCTAACCTAACCTAACCTAACCTAACCTAACCTAACCTAACCTAACCTAACCTAACCTAACCTAACCTAACCTAACCTAACCTAACCTAACCTAACCTAACCTAACCTAACCTAACCTAACCTAACCTAACCTAACCTAACCTAACCTAACCTAACCTAACCTAACCTAACCTAACCTAACCTAACCTAACCTAACCTAACCTAACCTAACCTAACCTAACCTAACCTAACCTAACCTAACCTAACCTAACCTAACCTAACCTAACCTAACCTAACCTAACCTAACCTAACCTAACCTAACCTAACCTAACCTAACCTAACCTAACCTAACCTAACCTAACCTAACCTAACCTAACCTAACCTAACCTAACCTAACCTAACCTAACCTAACCTAACCTAACCTAACCTAACCTAACCTAACCTAACCTAACCTAACCTAACCTAACCTAACCTAACCTAACCTAACCTAACCTAACCTAACCTAACCTAACCTAACCTAACCTAACCTAACCTAACCTAACCTAACCTAACCTAACCTAACCTAACCTAACCTAACCTAACCTAACCTAACCTAACCTAACCTAACCTAACCTAACCTAACCTAACCTAACCTAACCTAACCTAACCTAACCTAACCTAACCTAACCTAACCTAACCTAACCTAACCTAACCTAACCTAACCTAACCTAACCTAACCTAACCTAACCTAACCTAACCTAACCTAACCTAACCTAACCTAACCTAACCTAACCTAACCTAACCTAACCTAACCTAACCTAACCTAACCTAACCTAACCTAACCTAACCTAACCTAACCTAACCTAACCTAACCTAACCTAACCTAACCTAACCTAACCTAACCTAACCTAACCTAACCTAACCTAACCTAACCTAACCTAACCTAACCTAACCTAACCTAACCTAACCTAACCTAACCTAACCTAACCTAACCTAACCTAACCTAACCTAACCTAACCTAACCTAACCTAACCTAACCTAACCTAACCTAACCTAACCTAACCTAACCTAACCTAACCTAACCTAACCTAACCTAACCTAACCTAACCTAACCTAACCTAACCTAACCTAACCTAACCTAACCTAACCTAACCTAACCTAACCTAACCTAACCTAACCTAACCTAACCTAACCTAACCTAACCTAACCTAACCTAACCTAACCTAACCTAACCTAACCTAACCTAACCTAACCTAACCTAACCTAACCTAACCTAACCTAACCTAACCTAACCTAACCTAACCTAACCTAACCTAACCTAACCTAACCTAACCTAACCTAACCTAACCTAACCTAACCTAACCTAACCTAACCTAACCTAACCTAACCTAACCTAACCTAACCTAACCTAACCTAACCTAACCTAACCTAACCTAACCTAACCTAACCTAACCTAACCTAACCTAACCTAACCTAACCTAACCTAACCTAACCTAACCTAACCTAACCTAACCTAACCTAACCTAACCTAACCTAACCTAACCTAACCTAACCTAACCTAACCTAACCTAACCTAACCTAACCTAACCTAACCTAACCTAACCTAACCTAACCTAACCTAACCTAACCTAACCTAACCTAACCTAACCTAACCTAACCTAACCTAACCTAACCTAACCTAACCTAACCTAACCTAACCTAACCTAACCTAACCTAACCTAACCTAACCTAACCTAACCTAACCTAACCTAACCTAACCTAACCTAACCTAACCTAACCTAACCTAACCTAACCTAACCTAACCTAACCTAACCTAACCTAACCTAACCTAACCTAACCTAACCTAACCTAACCTAACCTAACCTAACCTAACCTAACCTAACCTAACCTAACCTAACCTAACCTAACCTAACCTAACCTAACCTAACCTAACCTAACCTAACCTAACCTAACCTAACCTAACCTAACCTAACCTAACCTAACCTAACCTAACCTAACCTAACCTAACCTAACCTAACCTAACCTAACCTAACCTAACCTAACCTAACCTAACCTAACCTAACCTAACCTAACCTAACCTAACCTAACCTAACCTAACCTAACCTAACCTAACCTAACCTAACCTAACCTAACCTAACCTAACCTAACCTAACCTAACCTAACCTAACCTAACCTAACCTAACCTAACCTAACCTAACCTAACCTAACCTAACCTAACCTAACC
Organism: Tortricodes alternella; assembly: GCA_947859335.1. Lineage (NCBI taxonomy): Eukaryota > Metazoa > Arthropoda > Insecta > Lepidoptera > Tortricidae > Tortricodes > Tortricodes alternella. Next base: position 11,981,308 of record OX401989.1, on the reverse strand, counting down.
TAACCTAACCTAACCTAACCTAACCTAACCTAACCTAACCTAACCTAACCTAACCTAACCTAACCTAACCTAACCTAACCTAACCTAACCTAACCTAACCTAACCTAACCTAACCTAACCTAACCTAACCTAACCTAACCTAACCTAACCTAACCTAACCTAACCTAACCTAACCTAACCTAACCTAACCTAACCTAACCTAACCTAACCTAACCTAACCTAACCTAACCTAACCTAACCTAACCTAACCTAACCTAACCTAACCTAACCTAACCTAACCTAACCTAACCTAACCTAACCTAACCTAACCTAACCTAACCTAACCTAACCTAACCTAACCTAACCCCCCCCTGGGTGCCGCCACCTTGTCGTGGTGGGGGGGCTTGTGTGCCTCAGTGATCCCCGAGGCTATGCCGGATAGGGTTTCCCATACCGGACAGGCTTGGGGTGAGGGGCCAGACCAAGAGCGGCACACACACCCATCCACTCCTCACACCTTCCACACACTCACCCATTTTTTCCCAATCACTCTTACACCAACCACTTCTATCCACCATCACACACACCCATCCACTCCTCCTTGGAGGCCAAACACTCCACACACTCACTCATTATTCCCAATCACTTTTATCACCAATCACTATCTACCATCATCATTCCATTCACTCACCCCCAAACCCTATACCGAACATGTGGCGGTATAACCACTTTTACTAGGGCTAGCGCGACCCTGAGGGAGCCAAATACTCCCTCAAAAGTGCGTCCTCCTTTGGAGGTCTTCCAAACCCTATACCGAACATGTGGCGGTATAACCACTTTTACTAGGGCTAGCGCGACCCTGAGGGAGCCAAATACTCCCTCAAAAGTGCGTCCTCCTTTGGAGGTCCCCCAAACCCTATACCGAACATGTGGCGGTATAACCACTTTTACTAGGGCTAGCGCGACCCTGAGGGAGCCAAATACTCCCTCAAAAGTGCGTCCTCCTTTGGAGGTCCCCCAAACCCTATACCGAACATGTGGCGGTATAACCACTTTTACTAGGTCTAGCGCGGGCCTGGGGGACCCAAATACTCCCCCAAAAGTGCGTCCTCCTACTTGGAGGCTCCCCACCCACTCTCCCAACCACTTGTACTGAACAGTCGTCCACTCACTCCATCCACTCACTCACTCATATCCCAACTTACTCCATTACACCACCAAACACGATTCAATCCACACACCAAACACTCATCCACTCACTCACTCATATCCCAACTTACTCCATTCCAAATCCACCAAACACGTTTCAAACCACACACCAAACACTCA
>OX401989.1:11970000-11975000 GCA_947859335.1 Tortricodes alternella | reverse complement strand
CTAACCTAACCTAACCTAACCTAACCTAACCTAACCTAACCTAACCTAACCTAACCTAACCTAACCTAACCTAACCTAACCTAACCTAACCTAACCTAACCTAACCTAACCTAACCTAACCTAACCTAACCTAACCTAACCTAACCTAACCTAACCTAACCTAACCTAACCTAACCTAACCTAACCTAACCTAACCTAACCTAACCTAACCTAACCTAACCTAACCTAACCTAACCTAACCTAACCTAACCTAACCTAACCTAACCTAACCTAACCTAACCTAACCTAACCTAACCTAACCTAACCTAACCTAACCTAACCTAACCTAACCTAACCTAACCTAACCTAACCTAACCTAACCTAACCTAACCTAACCTAACCTAACCTAACCTAACCTAACCTAACCTAACCTAACCTAACCTAACCTAACCTAACCTAACCTAACCTAACCTAACCTAACCTAACCTAACCTAACCTAACCTAACCTAACCTAACCTAACCTAACCTAACCTAACCTAACCTAACCTAACCTAACCTAACCTAACCTAACCTAACCTAACCTAACCTAACCTAACCTAACCTAACCTAACCTAACCTAACCTAACCTAACCTAACCTAACCTAACCTAACCTAACCTAACCTAACCTAACCTAACCTAACCTAACCTAACCTAACCTAACCTAACCTAACCTAACCTAACCTAACCTAACCTAACCTAACCTAACCTAACCTAACCTAACCTAACCTAACCTAACCTAACCTAACCTAACCTAACCTAACCTAACCTAACCTAACCTAACCTAACCTAACCTAACCTAACCTAACCTAACCTAACCTAACCTAACCTAACCTAACCTAACCTAACCTAACCTAACCTAACCTAACCTAACCTAACCTAACCTAACCTAACCTAACCTAACCTAACCTAACCTAACCTAACCTAACCTAACCTAACCTAACCTAACCTAACCTAACCTAACCTAACCTAACCTAACCTAACCTAACCTAACCTAACCTAACCTAACCTAACCTAACCTAACCTAACCTAACCTAACCTAACCTAACCTAACCTAACCTAACCTAACCTAACCTAACCTAACCTAACCTAACCTAACCTAACCTAACCTAACCTAACCTAACCTAACCTAACCTAACCTAACCTAACCTAACCTAACCTAACCTAACCTAACCTAACCTAACCTAACCTAACCTAACCTAACCTAACCTAACCTAACCTAACCTAACCTAACCTAACCTAACCTAACCTAACCTAACCTAACCTAACCTAACCTAACCTAACCTAACCTAACCTAACCTAACCTAACCTAACCTAACCTAACCTAACCTAACCTAACCTAACCTAACCTAACCTAACCTAACCTAACCTAACCTAACCTAACCTAACCTAACCTAACCTAACCTAACCTAACCTAACCTAACCTAACCTAACCTAACCTAACCTAACCTAACCTAACCTAACCTAACCTAACCTAACCTAACCTAACCTAACCTAACCTAACCTAACCTAACCTAACCTAACCTAACCTAACCTAACCTAACCTAACCTAACCTAACCTAACCTAACCTAACCTAACCTAACCTAACCTAACCTAACCTAACCTAACCTAACCTAACCTAACCTAACCTAACCTAACCTAACCTAACCTAACCTAACCTAACCTAACCTAACCTAACCTAACCTAACCTAACCTAACCTAACCTAACCTAACCTAACCTAACCTAACCTAACCTAACCTAACCTAACCTAACCTAACCTAACCTAACCTAACCTAACCTAACCTAACCTAACCTAACCTAACCTAACCTAACCTAACCTAACCTAACCTAACCTAACCTAACCTAACCTAACCTAACCTAACCTAACCTAACCTAACCTAACCTAACCTAACCTAACCTAACCTAACCTAACCTAACCTAACCTAACCTAACCTAACCTAACCTAACCTAACCTAACCTAACCTAACCTAACCTAACCTAACCTAACCTAACCTAACCTAACCTAACCTAACCTAACCTAACCTAACCTAACCTAACCTAACCTAACCTAACCTAACCTAACCTAACCTAACCTAACCTAACCTAACCTAACCTAACCTAACCTAACCTAACCTAACCTAACCTAACCTAACCTAACCTAACCCGCATTATCAAGACTCGACCCATCTCACAACCCCCTTCTACTCTCAAGCTTCCGGATGGCTCATATACTCAAGACAGCAAGGAATCCGCGCAAGCCCTACTCAACACCTTTTACCCAGAAGACAACTTCAATGATTCTGATCACCAAAAACGACTTAGAGACTCTGCTGACCTACCCCCAGATACACCGGACGAGCCCCCTTTCACACAGGAAGAGGTTATTGAAACTCTTAATACCATAGGACACAAAAAGGCACCGGGCACAGATAGTCTCACCGCAGACATCTGTCTCGCGGTCACCAAAATTTTCCCTGACACCGTTACACACATTCTCAACAGATGTCTACAGCTAAATTATTTCCCGGACACATGGAAAATCACAACGACCAAAATTATCCCTAAACCCAACAAGGACGACTACACAAACACCTCCTCATTCAGACCCATAGGACTTGTCAATGTTTTCGGCAAGCTATTAGAGAAATTAATTATAAACCGTTTAACTTATCATATGCACCGCAACAACAAGATAATCCCCACACAATTCGGCTTCAGAGCGCAAACATCGACAGTTTCCGCCATTAAACATGCCAAGGATCTGATCTGCACGGCCAAGGAAAATGGAGAGCAGGTGCTCGCGGTGTCACTCGACATCAGAGCGGCATTTGACAATGCCTGGTGGCCCGCCATATTCCAAAGGCTCAAACACGTCTCATGTCCACGTAACATCTATCTAATTCTCCGCAATTATGTCAAGGACAGACTCGTCCATATCAAATTCGCAGATTGTTCTACTCAGAAGGAGATGACACGGGGGTGCATTCAGGGCTCGGTCGTCGGACCTATACTCTGGAATTTGATATTGGACGAGCTACTGGAGATCGACATGCCGGAGGGCTGCCATGTGCAGGCATATGCGGATGACGTCCTCTTGGTGTGCCACTCTAAATCAATGAATCAGCTGCAGGCTAACACCAATGAGGCCTTACAAAGAATCATTGACTGGGGCCAATCCGTCAAATTAGAGTTCAGCCGGGAGAAAACCCAGGCAATTCCCTTCTCAGCTAAAGCTCCTCAAATTAACATCCTCATGTACAACACCCCACTTACATTCGTCAATCAAATTAAATACCTCGGCATCATCATCGATCGTCACTTTAAATTCATCGCACATGCGGATTACGTTCTCGATAAAGCGAAAAAACTTTACTATAAGTTACAACATCTCATAAGACCCACTTGGGGAATTCATTCTGAAAACGTACGAACCATCTATAACCAAGTCATCGACCCTATAGTCACATATGCATCGTCCATTTGGGGCGATGCACTCAGATTCAAATGCGTAAATCAAAAACTTCTCTCATTTCAACGCCTATTTGCCATAAAAATCGTCCACGGGTTCAGAACCTTAAGTACTCCACTATCCATTACTCTTGCTCAGCTCGTACCTCTTCCATCCAAGATTAAATATGTCTCCGACCTGGAGACCGCCAGATTGAGCGGCTATGCGTCGTTCCTCCCTGGCGATCTCCCGATCGAAACACCTGTTCCCCCATCTTACTTGCTTCATCCCGCCGAAAGAATGCCCATTACTTTCACCGAAATTAACGATTCAGCAGAACTCCAATCCACTCTCCTCTCCTATCCTTCCACAGACATATGGCAAGCTTTCACCGACGGAAGCCGACACGACGACAAAGTCGGGTCGGCTTTCGTCCTCACCAAACCTGACCGCTCTCAAATCATTAAAAAATTCAAATTGCACGATCTGTGTTCAGTCTTTCAGGCTGAACTCCTCGCCATCCATAATTCCATCCTGTACACCATCACCAACCGTAATCAACCCCATACACTACTTATATTCAGCGATTCAAAATCCGGACTCCAAGAAATTGGCAATTCCAACTCCCACAATCCTCTTGTAAATAAAATTCATACCCTTATCCATCGACACAAAAACAACCTGGCCGTTCGATTCCACTGGGTCAAGGCTCATTGCGGAATCGAAGGTAATGAGCAGGCAGATCTGGCGGCTAAAGCCGCTGCCAATCTGCACAAAGCTCCGGACCATATAGAAATACCGATAAGCCATATTAAATACCATAATAAATCCATATTAAAAGAAAACATGAGACAACTTTACGACAACCCCGCCAATTGTACTTATACTAAAACCTTATTCCCCACCCACGAAGATCTTTCCACTTATCTTTCGAAACATTACCCCACCTTTTCCAGCACACAATTTTTAAGCAATCACGGCTACCACAAGCTTTACCTGTTCAGGTTCAAGATCGTGGATAACGATACTTGCCCCTGTGATAACACCACTACACAGAGTTTAGACCATTTAATTTATCATTGCACCAGATTCAGCGCTAGACGTCTGGATCATACCATTATCTGTAACAATATTAATGTCGACCCCACTGATTTGCACAGCACTCTTTCTAAAGAGTCATCTGCCACTTCGCTCCATTCTTTCATCGATTACATCATCAAAAATCTTAAAGTGTTCAACAATACTTAAATTCACTCGTTTATATATATATATACATATATTTATATATTTATATATATTTATATATTTATTTATTTATCCCAACCTGCTATCCTCTCATGTTCCCCAGTTATTCTATTCCCACACGGAGCGGGGAGGCCGGCCGGGGGGTTGGGAGCTAGGGATTTTAATCCCTCGCTCCTGCCCCCCTGGCTTGCCTCTCCCCTCCCTCCTCACATCCCTCATTCCTTCATCCCCCACACACTCCACAACATTCCAATCATTACTCAACAAAAATACACACTCTATCACTCACACATATTCCCACTACACAAAA